>CM076298.2:0-7500 GCA_038363175.2 Artibeus lituratus
CTAACCCTAACCCTAACCCTAACCCTAACCCTAACCCTAACCCTAACCCTAACCCTAACCCTAACCCTAACCCTAACCCTAACCCTAACCCTAACCCTAACCCTAACCCTAACCCTAACCCTAACCCTAACCCTAACCCTAACCCTAACCCTAACCCTAACCCTAACCCTAACCCTAACCCTAACCCTAACCCTAACCCTAACCCTAACCCTAACCCTAACCCTAACCCTAACCCTAACCCTAACCCTAACCCTAACCCTAACCCTAACCCTAACCCTAACCCTAACCCTAACCCTAACCCTAACCCTAACCCTAACCCTAACCCTAACCCTAACCCTAACCCTAACCCTAACCCTAACCCTAACCCTAACCCTAACCCTAACCCTAACCCTAACCCTAACCCTAACCCTAACCCTAACCCTAACCCTAACCCTAACCCTAACCCTAACCCTAACCCTAACCCTAACCCTAACCCTAACCCTAACCCTAACCCTAACCCTAACCCTAACCCTAACCCTAACCCTAACCCTAACCCTAACCCTAACCCTAACCCTAACCCTAACCCTAACCCTAACCCTAACCCTAACCCTAACCCTAACCCTAACCCTAACCCTAACCCTAACCCTAACCCTAACCCTAACCCTAACCCTAACCCTAACCCTAACCCTAACCCTAACCCTAACCCTAACCCTAACCCTAACCCTAACCCTAACCCTAACCCTAACCCTAACCCTAACCCTAACCCTAACCCTAACCCTAACCCTAACCCTAACCCTAACCCTAACCCTAACCCTAACCCTAACCCTAACCCTAACCCTAACCCTAACCCTAACCCTAACCCTAACCCTAACCCTAACCCTAACCCTAACCCTAACCCTAACCCTAACCCTAACCCTAACCCTAACCCTAACCCTAACCCTAACCCTAACCCTAACCCTAACCCTAACCCTAACCCTAACCCTAACCCTAACCCTAACCCTAACCCTAACCCTAACCCTAACCCTAACCCTAACCCTAACCCTAACCCTAACCCTAACCCTAACCCTAACCCTAACCCTAACCCTAACCCTAACCCTAACCCTAACCCTAACCCTAACCCTAACCCTAACCCTAACCCTAACCCTAACCCTAACCCTAACCCTAACCCTAACCCTAACCCTAACCCTAACCCTAACCCTAACCCTAACCCTAACCCTAACCCTAACCCTAACCCTAACCCTAACCCTAACCCTAACCCTAACCCTAACCCTAACCCTAACCCTAACCCTAACCCTAACCCTAACCCTAACCCTAACCCTAACCCTAACCCTAACCCTAACCCTAACCCTAACCCTAACCCTAACCCTAACCCTAACCCTAACCCTAACCCTAACCCTAACCCTAACCCTAACCCTAACCCTAACCCTAACCCTAACCCTAACCCTAACCCTAACCCTAACCCTAACCCTAACCCTAACCCTAACCCTAACCCTAACCCTAACCCTAACCCTAACCCTAACCCTAACCCTAACCCTAACCCTAACCCTAACCCTAACCCTAACCCTAACCCTAACCCTAACCCTAACCCTAACCCTAACCCTAACCCTAACCCTAACCCTAACCCTAACCCTAACCCTAACCCTAACCCTAACCCTAACCCTAACCCTAACCCTAACCCTAACCCTAACCCTAACCCTAACCCTAACCCTAACCCTAACCCTAACCCTAACCCTAACCCTAACCCTAACCCTAACCCTAACCCTAACCCTAACCCTAACCCTAACCCTAACCCTAACCCTAACCCTAACCCTAACCCTAACCCTAACCCTAACCCTAACCCTAACCCTAACCCTAACCCTAACCCTAACCCTAACCCTAACCCTAACCCTAACCCTAACCCTAACCCTAACCCTAACCCTAACCCTAACCCTAACCCTAACCCTAACCCTAACCCTAACCCTAACCCTAACCCTAACCCTAACCCTAACCCTAACCCTAACCCTAACCCTAACCCTAACCCTAACCCTAACCCTAACCCTAACCCTAACCCTAACCCTAACCCTAACCCTAACCCTAACCCTAACCCTAACCCTAACCCTAACCCTAACCCTAACCCTAACCCTAACCCTAACCCTAACCCTAACCCTAACCCTAACCCTAACCCTAACCCTAACCCTAACCCTAACCCTAACCCTAACCCTAACCCTAACCCTAACCCTAACCCTAACCCTAACCCTAACCCTAACCCTAACCCTAACCCTAACCCTAACCCTAACCCTAACCCTAACCCTAACCCTAACCCTAACCCTAACCCTAACCCTAACCCTAACCCTAACCCTAACCCTAACCCTAACCCTAACCCTAACCCTAACCCTAACCCTAACCCTAACCCTAACCCTAACCCTAACCCTAACCCTAACCCTAACCCTAACCCTAACCCTAACCCTAACCCTAACCCTAACCCTAACCCTAACCCTAACCCTAACCCTAACCCTAACCCTAACCCTAACCCTAACCCTAACCCTAACCCTAACCCTAACCCTAACCCTAACCCTAACCCTAACCCTAACCCTAACCCTAACCCTAACCCTAACCCTAACCCTAACCCTAACCCTAACCCTAACCCTAACCCTAACCCTAACCCTAACCCTAACCCTAACCCTAACCCTAACCCTAACCCTAACCCTAACCCTAACCCTAACCCTAACCCTAACCCTAACCCTAACCCTAACCCTAACCCTAACCCTAACCCTAACCCTAACCCTAACCCTAACCCTAACCCTAACCCTAACCCTAACCCTAACCCTAACCCTAACCCTAACCCTAACCCTAACCCTAACCCTAACCCTAACCCTAACCCTAACCCTAACCCTAACCCTAACCCTAACCCTAACCCTAACCCTAACCCTAACCCTAACCCTAACCCTAACCCTAACCCTAACCCTAACCCTAACCCTAACCCTAACCCTAACCCTAACCCTAACCCTAACCCTAACCCTAACCCTAACCCTAACCCTAACCCTAACCCTAACCCTAACCCTAACCCTAACCCTAACCCTAACCCTAACCCTAACCCTAACCCTAACCCTAACCCTAACCCTAACCCTAACCCTAACCCTAACCCTAACCCTAACCCTAACCCTAACCCTAACCCTAACCCTAACCCTAACCCTAACCCTAACCCTAACCCTAACCCTAACCCTAACCCTAACCCTAACCCTAACCCTAACCCTAACCCTAACCCTAACCCTAACCCTAACCCTAACCCTAACCCTAACCCTAACCCTAACCCTAACCCTAACCCTAACCCTAACCCTAACCCTAACCCTAACCCTAACCCTAACCCTAACCCTAACCCTAACCCTAACCCTAACCCTAACCCTAACCCTAACCCTAACCCTAACCCTAACCCTAACCCTAACCCTAACCCTAACCCTAACCCTAACCCTAACCCTAACCCTAACCCTAACCCTAACCCTAACCCTAACCCTAACCCTAACCCTAACCCTAACCCTAACCCTAACCCTAACCCTAACCCTAACCCTAACCCTAACCCTAACCCTAACCCTAACCCTAACCCTAACCCTAACCCTAACCCTAACCCTAACCCTAACCCTAACCCTAACCCTAACCCTAACCCTAACCCTAACCCTAACCCTAACCCTAACCCTAACCCTAACCCTAACCCTAACCCTAACCCTAACCCTAACCCTAACCCTAACCCTAACCCTAACCCTAACCCTAACCCTAACCCTAACCCTAACCCTAACCCTAACCCTAACCCTAACCCTAACCCTAACCCTAACCCTAACCCTAACCCTAACCCTAACCCTAACCCTAACCCTAACCCTAACCCTAACCCTAACCCTAACCCTAACCCTAACCCTAACCCTAACCCTAACCCTAACCCTAACCCTAACCCTAACCCTAACCCTAACCCTAACCCTAACCCTAACCCTAACCCTAACCCTAACCCTAACCCTAACCCTAACCCTAACCCTAACCCTAACCCTAACCCTAACCCTAACCCTAACCCTAACCCTAACCCTAACCCTAACCCTAACCCTAACCCTAACCCTAACCCTAACCCTAACCCTAACCCTAACCCTAACCCTAACCCTAACCCTAACCCTAACCCTAACCCTAACCCTAACCCTAACCCTAACCCTAACCCTAACCCTAACCCTAACCCTAACCCTAACCCTAACCCTAACCCTAACCCTAACCCTAACCCTAACCCTAACCCTAACCCTAACCCTAACCCTAACCCTAACCCTAACCCTAACCCTAACCCTAACCCTAACCCTAACCCTAACCCTAACCCTAACCCTAACCCTAACCCTAACCCTAACCCTAACCCTAACCCTAACCCTAACCCTAACCCTAACCCTAACCCTAACCCTAACCCTAACCCTAACCCTAACCCTAACCCTAACCCTAACCCTAACCCTAACCCTAACCCTAACCCTAACCCTAACCCTAACCCTAACCCTAACCCTAACCCTAACCCTAACCCTAACCCTAACCCTAACCCTAACCCTAACCCTAACCCTAACCCTAACCCTAACCCTAACCCTAACCCTAACCCTAACCCTAACCCTAACCCTAACCCTAACCCTAACCCTAACCCTAACCCTAACCCTAACCCTAACCCTAACCCTAACCCTAACCCTAACCCTAACCCTAACCCTAACCCTAACCCTAACCCTAACCCTAACCCTAACCCTAACCCTAACCCTAACCCTAACCCTAACCCTAACCCTAACCCTAACCCTAACCCTAACCCTAACCCTAACCCTAACCCTAACCCTAACCCTAACCCTAACCCTAACCCTAACCCTAACCCTAACCCTAACCCTAACCCTAACCCTAACCCTAACCCTAACCCTAACCCTAACCCTAACCCTAACCCTAACCCTAACCCTAACCCTAACCCTAACCCTAACCCTAACCCTAACCCTAACCCTAACCCTAACCCTAACCCTAACCCTAACCCTAACCCTAACCCTAACCCTAACCCTAACCCTAACCCTAACCCTAACCCTAACCCTAACCCTAACCCTAACCCTAACCCTAACCCTAACCCTAACCCTAACCCTAACCCTAACCCTAACCCTAACCCTAACCCTAACCCTAACCCTAACCCTAACCCTAACCCTAACCCTAACCCTAACCCTAACCCTAACCCTAACCCTAACCCTAACCCTAACCCTAACCCTAACCCTAACCCTAACCCTAACCCTAACCCTAACCCTAACCCTAACCCTAACCCTAACCCTAACCCTAACCCTAACCCTAACCCTAACCCTAACCCTAACCCTAACCCTAACCCTAACCCTAACCCTAACCCTAACCCTAACCCTAACCCTAACCCTAACCCTAACCCTAACCCTAACCCTAACCCTAACCCTAACCCTAACCCTAACCCTAACCCTAACCCTAACCCTAACCCTAACCCTAACCCTAACCCTAACCCTAACCCTAACCCTAACCCTAACCCTAACCCTAACCCTAACCCTAACCCTAACCCTAACCCTAACCCTAACCCTAACCCTAACCCTAACCCTAACCCTAACCCTAACCCTAACCCTAACCCTAACCCTAACCCTAACCCTAACCCTAACCCTAACCCTAACCCTAACCCTAACCCTAACCCTAACCCTAACCCTAACCCTAACCCTAACCCTAACCCTAACCCTAACCCTAACCCTAACCCTAACCCTAACCCTAACCCTAACCCTAACCCTAACCCTAACCCTAACCCTAACCCTAACCCTAACCCTAACCCTAACCCTAACCCTAACCCTAACCCTAACCCTAACCCTAACCCTAACCCTAACCCTAACCCTAACCCTAACCCTAACCCTAACCCTAACCCTAACCCTAACCCTAACCCTAACCCTAACCCTAACCCTAACCCTAACCCTAACCCTAACCCTAACCCTAACCCTAACCCTAACCCTAACCCTAACCCTAACCCTAACCCTAACCCTAACCCTAACCCTAACCCTAACCCTAACCCTAACCCTAACCCTAACCCTAACCCTAACCCTAACCCTAACCCTAACCCTAACCCTAACCCTAACCCTAACCCTAACCCTAACCCTAACCCTAACCCTAACCCTAACCCTAACCCTAACCCTAACCCTAACCCTAACCCTAACCCTAACCCTAACCCTAACCCTAACCCTAACCCTAACCCTAACCCTAACCCTAACCCTAACCCTAACCCTAACCCTAACCCTAACCCTAACCCTAACCCTAACCCTAACCCTAACCCTAACCCTAACCCTAACCCTAACCCTAACCCTAACCCTAACCCTAACCCTAACCCTAACCCTAACCCTAACCCTAACCCTAACCCTAACCCTAACCTAACCCTAACCCTAACCCTAACCCTAACCCTAACCCTAACCCTAACCCTAACCCTAACCCTAACCCTAACCCTAACCCTAACCCTAACCCTAACCCTAACCCTAACCCTAACCCTAACCCTAACCCTAACCCTAACCCTAACCCTAACCCTAACCCTAACCCTAACCCTAACCCTAACCCTAACCCTAACCCTAACCCTAACCCTAACCCTAACCCTAACCCTAACCCTAACCCTAACCCTAACCCTAACCCTAACCCTAACCCTAACCCTAACCCTAACCCTAACCCTAACCCTAACCCTAACCCTAACCCTAACCCTAACCCTAACCCTAACCCTAACCCTAACCCTAACCCTAACCCTAACCCTAACCCTAACCCTAACCCTAACCCTAACCCTAACCCTAACCCTAACCCTAACCCTAACCCTAACCCTAACCCTAACCCTAACCCTAACCCTAACCCTAACCCTAACCCTAACCCTAACCCTAACCCTAACCCTAACCCTAACCCTAACCCTAACCCTAACCCTAACCCTAACCCTAACCCTAACCCTAACCCTAACCCTAACCCTAACCCTAACCCTAACCCTAACCCTAACCCTAACCCTAACCCTAACCCTAACCCTAACCCTAACCCTAACCCTAACCCTAACCCTAACCCTAACCCTAACCCTAACCCTAACCCTAACCCTAACCCTAACCCTAACCCTAACCCTAACCCTAACCCTAACCCTAACCCTAACCCTAACCCTAACCCTAACCCTAACCCTAACCCTAACCCTAACCCTAACCCTAACCCTAACCCTAACCCTAACCCTAACCCTAACCCTAACCCTAACCCTAACCCTAACCCTAACCCTAACCCTAACCCTAACCCTAACCCTAACCCTAACCCTAACCCTAACCCTAACCCTAACCCTAACCCTAACCCTAACCCTAACCCTAACCCTAACCCTAACCCTAACCCTAACCCTAACCCTAACCCTAACCCTAACCCTAACCCTAACCCTAACCCTAACCCTAACCCTAACCCTAACCCTAACCCTAACCCTAACCCTAACCCTAACCCTAACCCTAACCCTAACCCTAACCCTAACCCTAACCCTAACCCTAACCCTAACCCTAACCCTAACCCTAACCCTAACCC